>ONZH01005909.1:0-25871 GCA_900303285.1 Rhinella marina | reverse complement strand
TCAATCGGATTACTGTCCGTATCCTTACCCCTTCCTTTGATTCCTGATTTGTTTAACCAGATTGTTGATGCCAAGGTGTTTTCCAAGTTGGACTTAAGGGTGGCATATAATCTGGTCAGGATCAAGGAAGTGGATGAATGGAAGACGGCTTTTAACACTCCCGAGGGCCACTTTGAGAACCTGGTCATGCCTTTTTGGTTGACCAATGCTCCTGCTGTCTTCCAACATTTTGTTAATTACATTTTTCATCACCTTGTGGGGAGGTTTGTAGTCGTGTATTTGGATGACATACTAATCTATTCTCCAGATATGGTGACACATCAGGATCACGTTAGACAGGTGTTGCAGATCTTAAGAGATAACAAATTGTACGCAAAATTAGAGAAATGTGTTTTTGCTGTACAAGAGAGTAAAACTAACCCTAAAATGTTCTTTAATTATATAAATGGTAAAAAGCATAAACCTGAAGGTGTCGGCCCCTTACAGAGTAATGAGGGGGGAGTTGCAGAGAGCGATGAGGAGAAGGCAAAGCTGCTAAATATCTTTTTCTCCACTGTATTCACTGAGGAAAATAAACTGTCAGATGAAATGCAGAATATAAAAGTAAATTCCCCATTAAAATGCCCTGTCTGACCCAGGAAGAAGTAGAGCGGCGTCTTAAAAAGATGAAAATAGACAAATCGCCAGGACCGGATGGCATACACCCCTGTATCCTAAGAGAATTAAGTAATGTCATCGCTAGACCCTTATTTCTGATATTTAAGGACTCTATACTGACAGGGAGGGTTCCACAGGATTGGCGCATAGCAAATGTGGTGCCAATATTCAAAAAGGGTCCAAAAACAGAGCCCGGGAACTATAGGCCGGTAAGTTTAACATCTGTCGTGGGTAAACTGTTTGAGGGTTTTCTAAGAGATGCTATCTCTAATAAGCAAATAACTCCATATCAGCTTGGCTTCATGAGGGATCGGTCATGTCAAACCAATTTAATCAGTTTCTATGAGGAGGTAAGTTCTAGACTGGACCGCGGCGAATCAATGGATGTCGTATATCTGGACTTCTCCAAAGCATTTGACACGGTACCACATAAAAGGTTAGTATATAAAATGAGAATGCTTGGCCTGGGAGAAAATGTCTGTATGTGGGTAAGTAACTGGCTCAGTGATAGAAAACAGAGGGTGGTTATTAACGGCACATATTCAGATTGGGTCACAGGGGTCAGGGGTCAGTATTGGGCCCTATTCTCTTCAATATATTTATTAATGATCTTGTAGATGGCTTGCACAGTAAAATATCAATTTTTGCAGATGACACTAAACTGTGTAAAGTAATTAACACAGAAGAGGACAGTACACTGCTACAGATGGATCTGGATAGACTGGAGGCTTGGGCAGAGAAGTGGCAGATGAGGTTTAACACTGACAAATGTAAGGTTATGCATATGGGAAGGAATAATGCAAGTCACCAGTACATATTAAATGGTAAAATATTAGGTAACTCTGACATGGAAAAGGACCTAGGAATTTTAGTGAACAGCAAACTAAGCTGCAGAAACCAGTGTCAGACAGCTGTTGCCAAGGCCAATAAGATAATGGGTTGCATCAAAAGAGGCATAGATGCACGTGATGAGAACATAGTCTTGCCACTTTACAAATCACTAGTCAGACCACACATGGAGTACTGTGTACAGTTCTGGGCTCCTGTGAACAAGGCAGACATAGCAGAGCTGGAGAGGGTTCAGAGGAGGGCAACTAAAGTAATAACTGGAATGGGTGAACTACAGTACCCAGAAAGATTATCAAAATTAGACTTATTCACTTTAGAAAACAGACGACTGAGGGGAGATCTAATAACTATGTATAAATATATCAGAGGTCAGTACAGAGATCTCTCCCATGATCTATTTATCCCGAGGACTGTGACTGTGACGAGGGGACATCCTCTGCGTCTGGAGGAAAGAAGGTTTGTACACAAACATAGAAGAGGATTCTTTATGGTAAGAGCAGTGAGACTATGGAACTCTCTGCCTGAGGAGGTGGTGATGGTAAGTTCACTAAAAGAGTTCAAGAGGGGCCTGGATGTATTTCTGGAGGGTAATAATATTGCAGGTTATAGTTACTAGAGATGGGTCGTTGATCCAGGGAGTTATTCTGATTGCCTGATTGGAGTCGGGGAGGAATTTTTTCCCCTAAAGTGGGGAAAATTGGCTTTTACCTCACAGGGTTTTTTTGCTGTCCTCTGGATCAACTTGTAGGAAAACAGGCCGAACTGGATGGACAGATGTCTTTTTTCGGCCTTATAAACTATGTTACTATGTTACTAAGAGGTGCAATTCTTAGGATACCTGCTGTCATCTTCAGGTTTTCGTATGGATCCAGAGAAAGTCCGTGCTGTTTTGGACTGGGATCGACCTGAAAATTTGAAGGCTCTTATGAGGTTTTTGGGGTTCACTAACTATTACCGAAAATGTATTAAGAACTATTCAACAATAGTTAAACCCTTAACTGACATGACTAAGAAAGGGACGGATGTCTCAGTGTGGTCTCATGCAGCGTTGTGAGCCTTTTCCGCTGTAAAGGAGTGCTTTTCTTCTGCCCCTATATTGGTGCAGCCAGATGTGTCTCAACCTTTCATTGTGGAGGTTGACGCATCTGAGGTAGGGGTAGGAGCAGTTTTGTCACAGGGTCCGTCACCAGGTAAATGGCGCCCATGTGCCTTTTTCTCGAAAAAACTCTCTGCTGCGGAGAGAAATTACGATGTGGGTAACAGAGAGTTACTGGCCATTAAGTTGGCTTTTAAAGGAATGGCGTCATTGGTTGGAAGGGGCGATTCACCCATCACGGTATTCACTGATCACAAAAATCTGGCTTACCTGGAATCGGCTAAACGGCTTAACTCGAGGCAGGCCATATGGTCTTTGTTCTTCACCAGGTTCAATTTCATTGTCACGTATCGTCCTGGGATTAAGAATGTCAAGGCGGAAGCCTTGTCACGTAGTTTTCCCGGAGGTGGTGATTTTGAAGATCTGAGTCCTATTTTGTCTGAAGGGGTGGTGATATCCACTCTTTACCCTGATCTTGAGGCTAAGGTATTAGAGGCACAGGGAGACGCACCGGAGTCTTGCCCACCTGGAAAATTGTTTGTTCCATCTGAATTGCGTTATAAGGTGTTTGAGGAACATCACTGTACGGTGCTTGCGGGACACCCTGGGAGTAAATCCAGTGTCAAACTCATCTCTCATAGATTTTGGTGGCCAGACCTACATAATTGTGTTGAGGACTATGTGTCGGCCTGTAGTGTCTGTGCACGCGCTAAGGTGACACATACTCGACCTTCTGGACCCCTACTTATGTTGCCCATCCCGTCCAGACCATGGACTCAGTTGTCTATGGACTTTATCACTGACCTGCCTAATTCGTCTGGAAACACTGTTATTCTGGTGGTAGTTGATCGCTTTAGTAAGATGGCGCACTTTATTGCTTTACCCGGTCTACCTAATGCTAAAACACTTGCACAAGTGTTTGTTGACAATATTGTGAGACTCCATGGCATTCCCACTGACGTGGTCTCAGATCAGTTCGTATCCAGATTCTGGAGGGTGTTCTGTACTCGTCTGGGGGTACAACTGTCCTTCTCTTCGGCTTTTCATCCTCAGTCGAACGGTCATAGTCTGGAGACTTACTTGAGATGTTTTGTCTCTGAAAATCAGGAAGAGTGGTCCTCGTTTTTGTCTCTGGCGGAGTTTGCCATAAACAGTCGTAGACAGGAGTCCACTGGCAAGTCGTCGTTTTTTGGGGCATATGGGTTTCACCTGCAGTTTGGCACATTTTCTGGTTCAGATACTTCTGATATCCCTCAGGAAGAACGTTTTTTCGTCATCATTGTCATCTATATGGCAGAAAATTCAAAATAACTTGATAAATAAGTACAAACGTGTGGCTGACAGGAAACGTATGAGTGGTCCGGACCTAAGAGTGGGTGATTCTGTGTGGCTGTCCACATGAAACATTAAGTTGAAAGTTCCATCTTGGAAGTTGGGTCCAAGATTTATTGGTCCATATAAGATTACTGCTATCATTAATCCTGTAGCATTTCGTCTTGAACTTCTACAGGACCTGAAAATTCATAATGTGTTTCAAAGATCTTTGTTGAAGAGATATGTTGAACCATTGGAGCCATCTCCCTTACCACCTGCGCCTGTCATGGTGGACGACAGTTTGGAATTCCAAATCGCCAAGATTGACTCTCGAGTTCTCCGTAGATCTCTTCAGTATCTTGTTCACTGGAAGGGTTATGGACCAGAGGAGAGGACGTGGGTACCGGCATCTGACGTGAATGCCAGTCGTTTGGTGAAAGCTTTTCACCAGTCTCATCCGGATACAGTTGGTCCTGGGTGTCCGGAGGCCACCCGTAGAAGGGGGAGGTACTGTCACGGATATTCCTGTGACAGATATCAGGAGGTCTGTCAGATTGGCAACCCATGGGTTAAACTGACAGGTTCTCCTTTGATTGTTTTGTTGTTGCTGACATTCACCACACACACCCCCTTCAGGTGTAGGTATCTTTGTAATTATCTTTGTCTATTTAGAGTTGGTTCTCTCACCATGCTGTGCTGTTTATATTTTCTGTGGTGTCTGTGGTCGTTTGGTGTGTGTTTCTCTGTGGAGATCCCATTGCTGCCACAATCTTCAGGAAAGCTAAGTGTCTTCCTTCCCTTTCGTTTATTTGTGTATATCTTCCCAGTGTTTGGGCCTGAGGGGAGACTACTGTTCGTCCAGGTTGGTGGAGGAACGGTTTGTCTCATTACTGTCACTGGCTTCAGGGTCCTTCAGGGACAATTAGGGTCCCAGGATTCCAGCATATGAACTCGCCTACCTTCTAGGCCTGTTCATACTGTTAGAAGGGCAGGACTGGAGTTTCCACCCCACCCCCCCTCTTCCTCCTGCGCTTGGTGTGGATATTCCCCCCACACCAGAGCGTGACATATCCTTGCAGAATGGAAAATCTGTCACTCAGAGCAGAGCGGCTGTGAAGCAGTTCAATGCATAGAGCACTTCACTGTGAAGCTCCACCTTCTGGGCACTTGCAGGAGCAGAATCTAGCAGAATAAAATATAATCTTTACACTACTCCTGATGAGAAAAGCTCCACAAAATGTATGTTTGTCCTGTTCTTCTTATCTCCTGACTAGTATTGTCAGCAGTTTAGCAATATCAACTGGAGACATTGAATTCTTTCCTAGGAGCCACTGTTTCTGCTTCTGACAATGTTGCTTGCAAGATGGTGGTGCTTCCCACCACACAGACCATGCAGTATACAGAAAGTGTTTCTGTCATGGAGGAAGTTTCCCTGCAGGATGTACCTGCCATTTCAGAGTTCACCCCTCCATCTGAGTCGCATAAGCATTGGCCATCATTCTCTACTTCATTATCAAAGACTCCTTCCGATGATGTTTGTTTACAACTTATTATGATTTATAATCCATCATAATCTTACTCAATAAGCATCCCAGAGCGTGATGGAAACGAAAATGCCTCTACAATGTTTGTTTAATGGCATCTTAGGTCATCCACCTGAGCCCGCTATAAAAAGGGATAGTCCTTACAGAGTCATTAGACCTAGAGGAGTTGTCCCCCAGCCTAGAGATGATGTTAAAGAGTTTGCAGTTGTGGAAGAAGTAATGGCTAAAGCCAGAAATTTGTGCAATATTGACTTTACTTGTACTGCCATACAGTTCTTCTCTTCCAGGATGTATACAGCATGGATAACTCTGTTGATGAGCTTAAAGGGAGTCTGTCACCTCATTTTCACCTATATAACTAAGAGCACTGCCCCACAGAAGATTGCAGACACATCCCAGACATACCTGTGTGCACTGTGTGTCTGTATTATATGTCACATCCCAGATATATCTGTGTGCACTGTGTGTCTGTATTACATGTCCAGGAAAACAACTCTTATTCTGCTGGAAAACAGCTCCCAAGTGCCCGGCTCTGCTGCTGCAAGTGCTCAAAGCAAACCAGACTGAAGAGGGGAGGGCTGCTTTAGCTGCTCATATCTTCGGATTGGTAGCAGATAGAAAAATGTTCTGACCTTCTTTGAAAGCTGTCATTCCAAGCTTTAAAACGATACCAAAATCACAGCATTATATCCAGTATATCAGAAGATATAGCTGTTAGAAATCAAGTCAGGAGAGAAAGCTGTTTTTAGGTTCACTTTCAGCCAGGCACTTAAGAGCTGTTTTCCTGCAGAATAAAAGTGCTTTTTCTGCACATGTAATACAGACACACAGTGCATACAGGTTGTCTGAGATGTGTATGCAATCTTCTGTGGGACAGTGCTGTTAGTTATATAGGTGAAAATGAGGTGACAGACTCCCTTTAACGTAAAAAGCATACTGTACAGATGAGGATTTCCCTTTACCCTTTCTGCCCATAAAGATGGTTGCACAGCTGTCTTTTACTCTCCAGATGATTTTTACACATTCTGCAAGATTTTGCAGCTTCCAATAACTCAGCCTCATGACTGGGACTAATTGCCTCCTCCTTTGGATCTCACCTGGCAATCCAACTCAGTGAGAAAATGGAGACAGCTAGGCTGCAAGCTACCTACAACCTCAGGATGAACTCTGTGTCTCAAGTATTATGCACATAAAAAGAGCAAAAAAGAAGCAGCTTTGCCATATTATAATAATCCGTAGCCCTTTGAAGCTTCTGAACATCGCAGACTAGCGGGAAAGTACCTCTATTTTCTGTGGCCCAAGTATTATTGTTTACCATTGCTTACCTGTTTGCTTCAGTGGCCTTAGATGCCAGTATGTTAACGTCTGTTCCACCAGTCATATGTATTTTTTCAGCATATATGCACTTGGTTCACACTTTTTGGAGGATAAGCTTGAAAAAAATCTTAAAAAATGTTTATATGGACATGTGGTCAGGAAGAGTAGGGAGGTTGCTTCATAGAGGTATACAGTCTGTTCTATAGATTCTGGAGGACAGTGCCAATGTTCTTGTTTGGACTGGAAATTTAAAGTGGACCTGGAAAAAAAATAATAAAAGTGGCCCAATGTTGTAGGTGGGTCCAAACTGACAGAAGGTGGAACAACACAAGTATATAGGGCAGCACAAAATGTTGCCTCAGCAGAACCAAATACCACAGTGCAGCACAATATACTGCCACAGCAGAACCAAGTACCAGAATGCAGCACAACATACTGTCCCAGCAGCAAAAAATACCTCCCCAGAAGCTGCCTCTCTGGGGTGGCCAATGCCAGCTGCTACATTCTTTCCTCCGCCGCCACTTTTCTCTAATTAAGATATAGAGGTGAGGGATGAGGAGGTGAGACACAGGCCACAGCAGCCAGCCCTACTTTTAGCATCCTGCTTTGTCTTTCAGCTCTACCAAACATACAGTAAAATACAGCACTACATACTTATTATATCCACCAGTGTCTCCTCTGACATTGTCTTTCCTCATCTTCTCCATTCAGACCAAACTGCCATGACAGCTTCTTTCAGTGATGTGTAATCTGATGTAGACATTCTCTTTCTTCATTTTCTCCATTAGAATCAGACCTTCATGCCTCTAATAATAATAATGCCTCCAGTAATAATCATGCCCTGTATAGTGCCTTCATGCACCCATAGGGGGTAATTTCTGAACAGATATATGCCAATTTTGATTGCAACCTTTTTCCCCTTTTCTGCTGCTCATACCTAAAAGAGGTCTATCCCCCCCCCACCCATTCCACGCCCATAATTTTAGACCTGGCATGAGCGGGGAAAAGTCACAGATAGTGACACAACTAATCTGCGCCTGAAATACACCTAATTTAGGCATATTTCAGATTAGTAAATGATCCCCCCATGTGTTTGTTTCTTTCCCTACAAAACCTATCTTTCTGTATATAGCGCCAACATATTCTGCAACGCTTTATACTCCCTTACAGTAACTGTAGAAGATTTATAACTTCTAAATACATAGGTAGACAGTCCCAAAGTCTCTCAGTATTAGCTGGCTATACATTAACCCTTTCCATAGTCCAGTACAGATATAGTGCAATAAGAGTGTAAAGGAACAGGCACGGGCGTAGCTAGTGCACCTAGCTTTTCCGTTGTCATCTTCCCTCCAGTCCTAATGTTGCCTAGGATGACCTAGGATAGGTCATCAATATAAGATCGGCCAGGTACCCCAGCAACCCCGCAGATCAGCTGCTTTCTCCGCTCTGTTCACCTGCTCGCCGCAGCATTTGCAGTGATGAGCAGTAAACAGAGCAGAGAAGGCAGCGCTCGTACAAAAAAAAAAAAGCCTTTAAAGACATACTTTAGAGAACATACCGAGTAACACAGTGCCACATATGTACCTCTTCCATCCAGTGACGTCTCCTTTGATGTAAACATTCTCTTTCCTCATCTTCTCCATTCAGACCAGACCGCCATGGTGACTTCTTTCAGCCGCGCCTCGTCTCTGCAGAGTTTAATAAACAGACATCTTACTTTCTTACTTTTCCATCATCCTCTCACCTTCTCAACACCCCATCTTGCCATCCGCAATACTGTGTCTGCTGTGCCCCCCAATACTATCCTGCAGAAACAGTCCCCCTGAAAATACTGGTACCAGACCCCCCCATGTCAGACCAGACCTCTCCAGACCGCCCCATGTCAGACCAGACCTCTCCAGACCCCCCCATGTCAGACCAGACCTCTCCAGACCCCCCATGTCAGACCAGACCTCTCCAGATCCCCAGTCCCCCATTAGACTCTCCAGACCCCCAGTGCCCCCATTAGACTCTCCAGACCCCCAGTGCCCCCATTAGACTCTTTAGACCCCCAGTCCCCCCATTAGACTCTTCAGCCCCCCAGCCCCCCCCCCCCATTAGACCCTTCAGACCCCCCATATCAGACCTCAGATCAGACTGTAAAACAATAAATAAACTTACCTCTCCTGCTGCCACTCTCCCGGTCCTGGCTGTCTCCTCTTCTCAGGGCCCGCGCTACAGTCACCTGACCTCCTGCAGCGTCAGGTCAGAGTGCGCTCTGTACGTCCTGATGCTGCAGGCAGTCAGGACACAGAAGCGCGAGCCCTGAGAGGAGCAAGCAGGAGGAGGGGTAAGTACTGTACAGCGCTACCAGCACTTCACTCCCCCTCCTCCTGCATACTAGCGAGCGCTTCCATTATGGAAGCGCTCGCTAGTATTCCCTTTATAAGATGCACTATCTGCATCTTATAAAGGGAAAATACAGTGCCACTGGCAAGGGGGCCCCTGGCTTAGGGGCCCGGTCGCAATTGTGACTGCTGCGACCCCTATAGCTACACCAGTGGGAACAGGATATATCACAATAAACATATAAAATGCAGTTCAACAGTATAAAATAGTATAAGTGCACACAATGGCATAAATCATAGTGCAAGTTAACCCTTTCAAGTGCACCAAAGAAATGAGTTCATCACTTTGCATAGCAGCAAACGGGGAAATGTCCACAGACGTCCATAGTGCAAAGTTCCCTTGTTCCAGGGCACCACAGCTATTTCCCCTTATGGGGCTTAAATCTGTTCTTGTACTGCATGCCTTTCATTATCAATGACTAGGATATGATTGTTTTTTTCTGTTTTTAGGAATGTTCTGATAACCTAATAATGGTGTTTCATGCAAAGTTATGTTTAATAACTTGCTTAATTAAAAGCATTATTAACAGTTATGTGATAAAAGCCAACCCCAGTCTCACCCCAACCACTGTCACTTGGTCTTGTCTACAGGTTTATATTGGCAGGCAGTCTTCAGAATAATGTCAGCTGAACTAATTTCAACTGGACAACCAACAGTCTAATGGGTTTGGGAGCAACACCTCAAAAGCATCTGGTATAAAGAACATGGAAGTGTGCTTCATTACATGTCCATTTCTTGGTTCTCCTATAGAAATGCCAATGCCAGAGGTTTCTGGGTGCAACTTATTCATTTCTCATATTGAAACCATCCAATCTGAGGATGCTTATTTATGAGACAGTCAGCTGAATGCTTTTTTTTTTTATAATAATGACTGTATTTGAATGGAACGGTTTTGGTCAGTCATCTTCACCCATTAGCACCAGTTGTTTTGAATTAGTAGAGAGGAAATCCCATTTGTCCCTATTCTGTGCCTGTTATCTTAACAAGGGAACTTTCATTATTACTTAAAGGGAACCTGTCATCAACTTTATGTTGACCTCACTGAGGGCAGCATAAAATAGTGACAGAAATACTGATTTCAGCGGTGTGTCACTCATGAGCTCAAAGTAAGGGGTTGCCGAGAACCAGCATCATAATCATTGCAGCACAGGCCATGAAAAGAGTCAAATCTTCCTGAGAAGAGTCATGGTTATTCATAACCTCCTGCTATTCCCGCCCATCTGCTGATGATTGGCAGTTCTCTCCTAGAGAGAAAGGGAGAAAACTAGGTAGAAGACTGTCAGTCATCACCAGGTGGGCAGGGAGAGCAAGAATTCATGAATAACCATGACTCTTCTCAGGGAGCCGGGACTCCTTTCCAGGCCCAGTCTTCAATGATTGTGATGTTGGTTCTCGGCAACCACTTACTTTTAACTTATAAATGACAGACCACTGAAATCAACTCACCTGTCTCTACTTTATTCTGCTGTTAGTATGGACAGCATAAAGTTGATGACAGGTTACCTTTAATGAGGACCTGTCACTGCTCTTGACATGTCTATTTTAGTAAATAATTATATTCCTCATAAAAAGACAATTCTGGAACATTTATTCTTATGATTCTGTCTTGCCATTCTTCTATTCTTGCTAGAAGTTTATAGATAAAGGTACAGATGGGTGTTACCAGCCAGTGGCAGACAGTAGAGGGACACACAGTAACTGGAAACACCCTTCTGTACCTTTATCCATAAACTTCTAGAGGGAATATGAGAAGAACGGCACAATATAGAGATGATTCTCCAGTATTTTTATTACCTGGGTAATGCAAGTAGCTACTAAAACAGACAAGACAGGAGAGGTGACAGGTCCTCTTTAAATAGTTGGCTTTGTTCTGTATTATTTGCCTCTTCTAAGCTTCTCTCAGAATAGAGTACAGAACACAAGTGCACGTTGTTTAGAACAATTCCCTAAAGCTATCATCTAATTTCAGTGGCACAACTCAACTGGCAAAGGTCCTTGCCAAGCAGCATGTACTAGTACTGTACTATCACTAGTTATAGAATCTGAATATTTGATTCAATGAGATCCATATCAAACTGCAGCTGTCCCTGCACAATCCAAGCTACTAGATATCAGATATATTTTCTGCTTTCTTAGGATCCATGGGAACATAATGAAATATGCTGAAACTTTTCACTATAAATATACCCAAACATTTTTCCATAGTAAAAAAAAAGTTACTCTTGTAAGGCTTCTTATTGCATTCTAAGTTAAAGAGGTTGTCTTACTTCACCAAATGGCATTTATCATGTAGAAAAAGTTAACACAAAGCACTTACTAATATATTGTAATTGTCCATATTGCTTCCTTTGCTGGATTGATTAATTTTTCCTTCACATTATACACTACTCGCATCCATGGGTTACGGCCACTGCTGCAGCACAGATATGAAGTGGCTGGGATGGGATCTGTAGGGCATGCATGCCTGTGCACACTTTTTTCCCTATAGTGTGCAAGCACGACCACCGCTGCTGGATTGTAGGGTGTTCGTAACCCTTGGATACGAGCAGTGTATTATGTGATGGAAAAATTAGTCTAGTCAGCAAAGGAGGCAATATAGATAATAACAATACATTAGTAAGTGCCTTGCATTCACTTTCGCTACATGACAAATGCCATTTGCCCAAGTGAGACGACCCCTTTAATTAACATTAGCAGCTTTCTGTAGAGCAAACATATTGATCCATTGAAACACCCAATGAAGAATGATTAAAGTAGAACTCCCGCAAAAAATGTTATTCTCTGACCTGTTAGAAAGGTGCATGATATAATCTGTAGTGAAGGTAATTTTCTTACCAGTAACTGTATCTGTGAGCTATCCTCTTTCTTCTAATTGTAGCTGTGTCATGTGACCAACGCTCTGATCGCCAACTGACACAGGACAGGAAGCCAGTTACTTCTCTATTCATTCCTACGAGACTCAGAGTGAGGCTCCCATAAGAATGCATAGAGAAATAGACTTCCTGTCTACACATAAGATGCTGTGTCAGTTGGTGAGTCTGATTGCTGGTCACATGACACAGATGAGAAGCATCAGGGAGATATAACTCACAAATACAGACACTGGTAAGAAAATGACATTCACTACAGATTACATCATGTACCTTTCTTGCAGGTCAGAGAATAATTTTTTTTGTGGGAGTTCTTTAACTATTAGGATATGTTTGCTTGAGGGGGGTATGCCGCAGAAATCTTCAGTATAGTATACTGTAGTACCAGTAAAGTGGATGGGAATTTACAAAATTGCATCCACACATTGCAGAGGATTTCACCCTGGAAAAGTATAGGCAGAATTCAAGGTAAAGGTGGGTCACATATGTGCTACAGCTCTGAAATTGACACATAGCTAAAAAATGCAGGACAAAATAGCGATGCATTTTGATGGATTCTCTAAATCTTGAACAAACCCTACATTTGCTGAAAAATCCAATAGAAATCTTATGTAATAAATCCATCCCATGTGGCCTTACTATGTAACATTACACATTTGTTTGTTACCAGTGAAGCAGTGTTATGTTTAATTTACTGATGTTCTGATTTGTGTGAAGATGTCATTATTACTGCATTGTAAGGTAAGAAATATGACCTTATTTGGGAAATAATTTAATAGGAATGTTTAACCCAGTCTTACAGAGCAGCAAAGTTAATGACTTCCCCTTTTAGGATCAGATATTTTGTACACAAAAGCAGATTTGCAGGAGGGTATGCGGGATGAAAGCACTATGCATACATTTCTGCATCCATTCCCACAAATTATACAGGAAGCTAAGATCTGATAAGCAAAACCACAGCATGCCATGATTATAATAATGGGGGTGGGACAGAAAATGTACAGTATGTTTTTCTCACACACAAAGTACAGTATGTGTAAATTTCACTATAGCAGTTTGAGATCAGTCAAAATCCAAGCAGGATACTGAGTAAAGTAGCCAAAAGAAAAAAAATAAAAATGTCAGACGAGACAGGTAACAGAAGTATTATTAATGCGGTTGTCCAATGTATAATGCAAATGTTATATATTTGTTGTTTGTTTTCTCACCATTTTCAAGATCTTTCCTTACAGTCAGTGAATAGATCCATTTTTTGTTACCTTCAAGGAAAAAAAACTTGCTCATACAATTTAGGGTTTGTTACAATGTATAAAGTCTAGAATTGAGCATGAACTAAACTCAGCAATGGGACAGTTCTTCTGGACTCCAAGCTGAGGGCACTAAGGAAGTAGGAATGTCACTTACTGTACTCATGTAGCAATTGAGAAGGCCAAGGTTATCATAAAACTTATAAGCATTATCTGGGGGGAGTTTGGTTGCCCTGTAGCTGTACATTTCTCTTTAAAAGGTAATTCCAATCTCAGAAATGTATAGCATAGCCATAGAATATGCCACCAATATCCTATAGAGTCCCACTGTAGCCAGCAACTATCTTGAGAATGAGGAAAATACATGTCATCAGTGCATGATACAATGCTAGTTAAGATTGACATGGAAAAGGGATTAGGGATTTTAGTTGACAGTAAATTTAAAGAGGTTTTCTGAGATGTTTAAAGGGGTTAACCAACACCTAAAATTCCCCCCAAATGCCTTTGTACTTCATAGAGGTTATACTTACCCCACTCCCCGGCACTTGCATCGTTCCTGATGCCTGCGCAGACACCTCTGCATGTTCTGCGAGATGTTATTATTATTTTAATCAGATATCTTTTTACTTAATTTTTTTTCCGAAAAAAAACATACAAAGTTACACAGTCTATTTCTTGGTTTACAGTGTTCGGTTAAACGAAATCACGAACGTTACGCTCATCCCTAATTTTAATCAATTGCAAAGTAACAATAACACCCCTCCCCCATGAGGCAATCACAGTTAAAATTGTCTGTTAGGCCCCTATCACACGACCGTATGCCCTCCGAGACATACGGTCCATGAGCAGGCCATATGTCCCGGAGCGGCATTGATTACAATGATGCTGTGCACATCGGGCTGCCCGCAGGGGCCTAACAGACAATTTTAACTGTGATTGCCTCATTGGGGGGGGGGGTGATTGTTACTTTGCAGTATGTCTCAGAGGGTATACGGTCGTGTGAAAGGGGCCTTAATGTATACAGAATAAAGGAAGGAATAAAAATTCCGGGTTGGCTTCCTGAGAAGAGGTAGAATGAAAGGGCTCCCGTGGGGCAGCAGCAAGGTCCATCCACTATCCCATATGCCAGTGAGGTCTAGGTATACACCACAAAGCAATAATTCCATTTTCTTTAGTACTATACTTCCCCCTCAATTATAGATGCATAATTCCCCTAGTAAGTGCCAACCACTGGCTGCAAACTCCAGATCTATCAAGCCAAGGAGCCCAAATAGCCTCAAATTTCAAGAGGCAATTTCGCTTGTGGTAGACCCCCCTTTTCAGTGTAATAACTACATTCAATCTCGCTTTGTACTCTGGAATAACAGAAGGTAATGGTTGTATCCACTTAGCCGCCATTGTTTTACGTGCCTGATATAACATTCTGTTTATTCCTATGATAACAGGCGTCTGCAGTTGTTCAGATTCAAAAAAGCCCAGCAGGCACAATTTAGGATTAAGAGAGAAATCAGCACTATACACTTTAAGTAGTCGCAGTACTTCACTCCAATATCTCTTTATTGCACTGCAGCTCCATAACATATGTTACAAGTCGGCCTCTAACTCACTGCATTTTGGACAACAGGAGTCTCCTCTATACCCAATCTTAAACATAAAAAGTGGAGTTTTGTACACTCTATGAATTAAGAACAACTGAGACAGCCTAACAGCTTCACTCAGTGATAGGCTCGGGGTCAATGCCAGCATCTCTTCCCATTGAGTATCAGTAATGTTCCCAACATCAGTTTCCCATAATGCTCTAACCTTAAAGGGTTTATGTCACTAGATTTTGCACTGTTAAACAGGCTGACACTATACATGTGCCAATGTCACCTGAATTTAACAGTACTATTTATTCCATAGCATACCTCCCAAGTGTCCCTCTTTTGGAGGGACAGTCCCTCTTTTTGATCCAAGTCCCCCTGTCCCTATTTGATCCTTAAATGTCCCTCTTTTTGACCTGGGGAATTAATGCATAAATGTGCATTAATAAATTTACTAAATTTGCTCCTTATTAAAGTGTCTGCATGGTTTCTACCTACATATTAGACCAAAATTTCATTATTTGGTGCAATTTTGACTTTAAAATATCTATAATCTGATGATTTATGTGTTAATATTTATATGGACATTGAAGCACAAGAAAAAAATTGTCGCAGGGGCTCCAGTAATTATGTTTTGGGTGGAGCTACAGGCGTGGCCTAGTATGAAAAAAACTGCCGTGATGCGTGCCGCAGACATTGCCCCTCTTTGCAATTTTCAAAAGTTGGGAGGTATGCTATAGTGGCCCCGTTTGTGTTTAATTGAAACTTTTATTATATGATAATTAGCCTCTAGGAGCAAGGGGGCGTTACACCTGCTCCTGGAGGCTCCGTTTGCCCACCTCATGCAATGCCCACCTCCTGCCTGGCCATGTCAATCAAGAGGATGTGGGTGTTACATGAGGTGGGCAAACAGTGCCTCTAGGAGCAGGTGTAATGCCCCCCCCTGCTCCTAGAGGCTAATTAACATAAAATAAAAGTTAGAATTAAACACAAACTGGGGCACTGTGGAATAAATAAATAGTACTGTTAAATTCAGGTGACATTGGCACATGTGTAATTTCATCCTGTTTAATAGTGCAAAATCTGGTGATAGAAACCCTTTAAGAGGAAAGGCCTTCAGAAATTCCCCATGCAATGTTTGGTATATTTTCGAGAAGGCCCCTTTCACAGATCCTACCGCCACCACAGAGTCAAGCACCTCAAATTCAGAGCACAACTGCTGAAATTGCTTCAGGAGACCTTAGGAGTATAAGTGTCCAATGTTCCAAATCCATTTTCTTTCCCAGAAGGAAAATCCCTTCAAATGAGAAAGTTCCGGTAAAACAGGATTGTTCCATATGGGAGACATATTCAGAAGTCCGGAGACCCCAAGGAGCCCTTTGGCTTTAGCCCACACTTTCCTCATAAGCACCAGAGTGGGTGCAGATCCTAGTTTGGGATCCACTCCCCCTTCCAGGGCCACCAGGGGTGGAGAACGTCCTGATGCCCATTCCACCAGCTTACCACTTCTCCCCATTCCTCCAGCTGTATGCCATCCTTTAAAATGCTGCAGCTGAGTGGATAAGAAATATAATAAAGGGTCAGGCTTTGCTAAACTGCCCGAATCCTTGTTTCTTTGCAGATTTTCATATCTAATTCTACTACCTTTAGCCTTCCACAACAAGAAACGAAAAACTTGTTGAGTTTTGTAGAAATAGTGCATGGGAATCCAAACAGGTGAGTTATGAAGTATATGTACAGTAGGTGTTGCGGTATTAGCAACATCTTGATCAGATTTCCCCTGCCCACTAAAACAGTGGCAGCTTATGCCAGGAAGCAGCTTTAAATGGGTTGTCTCACTTCATTAAGTGGCATTTATCATGTAGAGAAAGTTAATACAAGCCACTTACTAATATATTGTTATTGTCCATATTGCTCCCTTTGCTGGCTGGATTCATTTTTCCATCACATCATACACTAATCGTTTCCATGGTTACAGACCACTGTGCAATCCATCAGTGGTGGTCGTGCTTGCACACTATAGAAAAAAAAGTCAGCTTCTCTGGTGGCCGGGACTATGGGAGTGCATTTAGGCCATTGTTTTTTTCCTATATTGTGCAAGCATGGCCACCACTGATGGACTGCAGGGTGGTCGTTACCATGGAAACGAGCAGTGTATAATGTGATGGAAAAATAAATCCAACCAGCAAAGGAAGCAATATGGACAATCACAATACATTAGTAAGTGCCCTGTATTAACTTTCTCTACATGATAAATGCCACTTACTGAAGTGAGACAACCCCTTTAAGTTTAAATTTACCCAATAGTGGCACTACATTGTCTTGTATGTACCTATGTGGATTAAAGGTCACCTAAACTCCCAAGTACTTAAAGGGTTATTCCCATCTCAGACAATGGGGGCATATCGCTAGGATATGCCCCCATTGTCTGATAGGTGCGGGTCCCACATATGGGACCTGCACCTATATCGAGAACGGAGCAAGGAAATGAACAGAGGGTGCACTGCGCATGCGCAGCCGCCCTCCATTCATTTCTATAGGGCCGTCGAAAATAGCCGAGCATCGGCTCGGCTATTTCCGTTGGCTCCATAGAAATGAATGGGAGCAGTGGCCGTGCATGCGCGGTGCGCTTCCATTCATTTCTATGGGAGCAGCGGGGAGCCTCCAGGCACAGCGCTCCCCGCTCCGTTCTCGATATAGGTGCAGGTCCCAGCGGTGGGACCCACACCTATCAGAAAATGGGGGCATATGATAAAGACAGAGACTCTGTGGAGGCGGGGACAGCGGCAATATCACTGACTTGTTCCAGTTAATAAGCAACCCAGAATGTTTGCCGAATTCAGAGATCAAAGATATAACCGGGTCTATGGACGAGCCCATATCTCCTACATATAACAGCATATCATCTGCGTATAGCGATACATGCTCCCCCAGATTCTCCCTTCTAAAGCCAGTCATTAGAGGCATAGTTCTAAGTAGACATGCTAGGGGCTCTATGGCAATGGCAAACATAATGGGGGACAGAGGGCGGCCATGCCTTGTCCTTCTTCTAGGGCCAGCGCCGGGGACATGCCCCCACTGACCCGGACTCTAGCTGTAGGCTCATTATAAAGCAATCTCACCCATTTTAGAAAAACAGGGCCAAATCCCACTTTGGACTAGGGTTGTCACGATGCCAAAATTTTGATTCGGTTTCGATACCATAAAAACAGTATTGCGATGCTCGATACCACTTGATAACACGCGAAAAAATAAAAACACCTAAAAAAGCCGCGTGCATTCCGCATTTTATAAAACGTCCAGCCCATAATAGAACAGTCTTATCCTATTTTTTTGGGGGGGACAAGGTGACTAAAAAATGGCGAATCATGCAGTTTTTATTTATTTATTTTATTTATTCTGTTACGGCGTTCACCGCATAGGAGATATTTTTTAATATTTTAATACTTTAGACTTTTTGGACGTGGCAATACCTAATATGTTTATTTATTGCTTATATATTTTATATGTAAAATTGGGAAGGGGGAATTTAAACTTAATATTTTGGTGTTTGTGTCTAACTTTTTTTTTTTTTCTTTTTTTTTTTTACTTTTTATTTCCTATTAGCCCCCTTGGGGGCTAGAACCTTTGTCTTATACACTCTAATAGAGCTCTATTAGGGTGCATAGGACTTACACTCTCCCTGCTGCCGTGTGCTTTGTGCACACGGCAGCAGGGAGCTTACTATGGCAGCCAGGGCTTCAGTAGCGCCCTGGTTGCCATGGAAACCGATTGGAGCCCCGTGATTACACTGCTGGGGCTCCGATCGGAATCTACCACTGCACCACCAATGAAGAGGAGAAGGGGGGGGGCTGTGGCCACTGCCACCAATGTTTATTATACTGGGGGGTTAGGGGGGAGGGCGCACTGCGCCACCAATGATTTAATATCTGGGCCACCAATTAATACTGCGGCGTTGGGGGAACTACGCTGATCGGCAGCTCCCGTGTCATGAGGGTGGCAAGCTATGTGATTCTGCACCAGCACCCGCTCCTGCACTTGTATTAAATGCATAGTAATGCACTGGCCTTCGGTCGGCGCAGCGGCCACAGCCCCACCCCTCCTCCGCCCCCCCTCCATCAATGGAGTGTCAAGCGGCAGCAGCAGCACAGGGGGGAGAGACAGAACTGCTTCCTTCTCCCCTATGCTGCTTAGGGAACATGGAGCGTGCTGAGAGCAGTGCGCTCCATGTCCTCTGATACTAGGCTGCGCAGTACCACAGCCTAGTATCGCTAACAGGCAAAAGCATCGATTGGGTATCGAGAATTCGATACCCGTTGCAACCCTACTTTTGACATACCCGCCCAAAGGTACTCCCACTCGACGCTATCACAAGCCTTGGCAGCGTCAAGTGAAAGCACGGCATCACACCCTTCCCCCCACCTCCCCCCAACTGAAGATTAAGGAATAGGCGTCTGAGATTCAATGATGTGGACAGTATTAATAACATTCAGTAACCTATTGGCCAGAACTTTGGCTAGTATTTTAATGTCGACTGTCAATAAAGAAATAGGTCGGTAAGAATCCACCAATGTAGGATCCTTGCCAGGTCTAGGGTTCACATATATTATTATTATTAATATTACAGTGTACCTGAAATTTTTTTAAACACATAATGAAGGCATGTAATGACAATATATAGTTACAAATGACTAGTCAGACCTCACATAGAGTATTGTGTACAATTTTGGCCACAAGTGCACAAAAAAGACGTAGATTTTGACAGTAGAGATTGAGAGGGTTCAAAGACAGACATTGAAAGTTATAAATTAAGTAGGTTAACTATGATGGCTGAGGGGTGACCTAATCATTTTGTATAAAGATATCAAAGGTCAGTGCAGAGATTTCTCCCAACATCTATTTATACCTAGGACAGCACATAAGACAATGGGACATCCTTTACATCTAGAGGAAAGAAGGTTTGTACAACAACATAGAAGGGGGTTCTTTACTGTAAGAGCACTGATTCTATGAGGGCTCTAGACACCCTCTAACAACACATCTTTTTAGGTTAGCCCATCACACCGCCTGCTCTTACCCCTTACCCTTCTCCATTCACCCCCTTCAGAATTACTTCTCTGAACCTGATCTATCAGTATCCACCATACTACATGTATTCAGAAGCACTACAGATATCGGACGGTGACTGGCACATGCAGCCTTATATCTACTCCCCCATCATGTTAAGATGGCTTGACCATTGTATAAAACAAGCACTTTTTACCTATTGTGTTACCTTTTGTGCCAACCCATCTTCTCATAGATTGTAAGCTCTTGCAAGCAGGGCCTTCATTCCGTTTAAAAAAAAAAAAAGTGCTGGCATCTGTAGGGGCCACCCTATCTGGTAAGCATGCCAGTTTCTAACACGTAATACCATGAAAGGTCCTCTTTAGTGTAGTGATTTGCAGAGAGAACTCAATCCAATCTAGAATCTGTGGCTGGAAAATTGCTTTTCAACAACATGACAAGGCTTGAGTGTTGCAAAGTAAAACAACCGAGAAATTTGCAAAGAATACACATGCAAAGCTGATGAAGTCCTATCCACACATATTGAAGCTTTCAGGGAAGAATATGCATTTTAACTGTTTAAGAATTTAGGACACTTTTTAAACCTTGTGCAATAAATGGGCATATCATAGCTGAGAAGGGCTGTGACTTAGTGAGAAAAGGGCATGGCTTAAGGTGCATCATAATGCACCAAAATTTTGCTCCAAATTTCGCAACATTTTGCTAGAAAGTAAACCAGCTAATAGGTTGTGTAAAGTTAGACAATGTCTAAAGTTGCAGCAGATTTATCATCCAGCATCAGCTACTGTAATAAATTTGGCATATCTTTACATTGTCTATTCTACATTTACACTAAACAATAGACATCAACATAAAAAGCTAGAAGATGGTGCCGTGTGCTGCAGGGGAGAGCAGAGATAGGAGTGATAGTAGGTAGGTAGTAGTAGTCATTAATTCTACTCGCCTGGGCCATGCAGTAATGGGAAGGGTGCACAATTCTTTCCTGCATGGTACACTCTAGTTCTGGGGTTCTTCTGCTTGATGACGGTTGAGATTTCCTTGATGTTGAAGATCTTGAGGTGCAAGGCAGGGTCCCTTGATGAAGCTGTGGAGGTCAGTACAGTAAGCAAGGATGACGCAGTTGTACAGCAGAACAGTTCTTTACTGAAGAATTCAAATGCAAACATATCAGGACAGTTCTTAGGATGCACAGACTGGCAGATGGTTCACAAAATGTACTTACCACAGACGGTACAGATTTCACGGCTCCACGGGTAGCTGATAGGCCAAAGTATTTGTTCCTTAAACTGCACTTCTCCAGCTGACTTGTGGCATGGGATGAGTCACTTTTCCTTAGGAAGGCAATCACAGGACAGACCCTAAACATCTATGAAAAAATGTTTCTGTATAGGACCACTTAATTTCTTATTTCTTTGACCTATTCACTGAGCAGGCCGCACATGCTCAGTTTCAACTTTTAACTGCCCCCTGATCTGTGACAGGGAGAGCATGGACACGCCTCCTGAGCTGCAGCAGAAAAGACACTCCCCAAGCTGTCAGCTTGGTATAAATCTAGCAGAGCAATGAATGTGGAGATCTCTGGATCCATGTGAGGTACAGGGCTGGTTCTAGCTTTGTTATAAAGAGGTTGTCATGTACTATATGATGTCTGATTTTCATTTTTTACATTATTCGTGGGATAACCCCTTTAAGTAGTTCACGATGACCAGCAATTGGCTGGGGAAGATCCCCTTGTATGCATACTGACCTTTTAGGAGCCAGAGGGAGCATCCATGTGTGCCCTATAGGCAGAGAGAGAGCTCAGATATTGATGTCCTGAGGAGAGATCATGAATAGTAAAATCCTGGACAACCCCTTTAATGTAATAAACTAGAGTAGGTACTTATTATAGTCACAATGAAACATGGGTTAGAAAAAATATAATATATATATATATTTTTTTTTTTTTTAATATTTTTAGACCATGCAAAAGTGTTAGATACTGTCAGTCATAGACTTCCGATTTATAAATTAAAGGGGTTTTCTTGGATTTTATTACGAATGGATTCCCATCAGGATAGGCCATTGATATTTGATGATTGGGGTCCCACTCCAACCACGTCCACTGATCAGCTCAATGAAGGCTCCACAACACTCCATGTAATAATAAAGAGGATATAAACTCAATATATAATTTATTGGCTTATATCTTAAGATCCATTTGTTATTGTTAGAGTTATTGTTAACTCTTTCAGCTATTGTGGTGTAGATAGAGTACCAAACAATCTAAAACAATTTATTGGTCAACAGGGAAGATGTGTGCTGAAGTAATTTAAATCCATTAGATATGGATTATTTCTTTCTGTACAGCTCTGATAAATTACCTTGAGGGCTAAATTCCTCTAAAGTGGCCCTTAACAGTAAGTTTTCCTTGCAAAAACATGAGGTAATGTCTTTGGACATATACAAAGGAGCATTGTTTATTTAGACTGGATATACATATGTTAACCCTTCTTCTGATGTTTAAGCTGCATGTCTGTATATACTGAAGGGAACTGTGAAACGTTAACTGTTTGTTTCCACAGATGTGTAAAAGTGTTTTACTTTTTACTTTTGTGTTACTTTTTATTTAGTAACACGAAAGCCAGAGATGAATGCAAATGGATGGAATCATGTTCACCTCTTCATTTCTCTATCACCTCTTCAGGATTGTCCTTTAATATTGTTTTCTCCCAATGCAAGATCTCAGATCTTTTCTGAATGTCATGAAAGTGTTAGATTAATAAATCCCAAATCTCAAGACAATTTACAGTAGGGTCCTGAAGGGAAATGACGGCATTAAGGTCTCATGCACATGAATAGAGATGAGCGATTTTACTAAAATTAATTTTTGATTCTATTGATTCTACTGTCAGATTCGATTTGGTTACAGAATTACAGATGAGCGAATTATCAAAAATTTGCTTCGCCGAATGTTCGTCAAATTTTTCAAAAGATTCCTACTTCATACAAATCTATTCGGCCTAAGCTGCATACAAATCATAAGTTGTTATGTGGTGTTTTGCGAACATTCGCGCACTAATAATGAACGTACAGTTGTTAAAGGTACACAACTTATGTGAACACATACGCATGAGCATACAAATTGCGTACAAATCCTCAGCGTGCTATTGTCTAGCGATTGCTTAATTGGCAGGCACGCACGACGCTAGGCCGCGGCGTGCACTCCTCAGATGCAGAGCGAATTTTGCAAAATGACATCCAGGTGATCCTCAGCATTTGGCTCTGAAGAGCTTAAATACATGATCCGGCTGTTGGACCGGCAGGATTACGATGGCACACACCGCTACCCGAACCAGCAGGTGATCCGAGGCTTGCACCATCGTTTCGACACTGTGCGGACCCCGGGCCAGATCCAGCGGAAATGGTCCGATTTGAAGTTTAAGTGCCCAGAGCGGCTTAATGAGATCCGTGCAGCAATACGACAGGGTGAGTAACCAAATATTTGAAAAGTAAAAACATGTTAAAAAATTAGTGTACTCTATTGTGTATATATACCAGTGCTAATAATGAAAACCGTATAGAAGGACAACATGGGCGTGCGTAGTACGCTGCAGCAATTTTCTTTCATGCTAGGCCACGCCTCTAACTCCACCAAAACAAGTGAAGGTGTTCTGAGATACGTGCCCCTTCCCAGTAATTTGCCTTAGGGTACTTTCACATATGTGGTGGTGATCCTGCAGGCTGTTCTGCAGTATTTGTCCTGCCAATTCCCAGCATTCTTGCCAAATAGCGGCCGGATCAGCACTGTCCCCCATTATTGTTAATGGGGCTGGCCGTTCTGCCGTTTGTGTCAGGCAAATGCACTAGTGTGAAAGAAAGTACCCTTAGATATATGCCCCTACATAGTTAGCGCTTCCTCCTCCTACACACAGACTCAAAGACGTGCTCATGCTAATGTGAGTGGGTGTGGGCGATATCAAAAGTATTCTCACGTAATCGATATTAAGGAATATATTGCAATAACGATATATATTGCGATAAATACCCATTTAGAAGAAAAAAGGATCTGGCCCTCCTCAGGCTCCTAAAAATAGTCATCATAACAATTTTGTATGGATTTATGTTGTAGAGCAACGTCAACGACGTCACCGTCGAGGCCGGACGGCCCCTACAGTACCTTCAGCTTCTAGTAAGTGTAAAAATATTTAATTTATTTTTAATCCAGGCTACGTGGGAGTGCAGCTGCAGTGATATAAGAGCACTAGTGGTTAGGAATGGGATCCAGTCCCAAACTATTCACATGTATCAACATCAGAAGTTACAACTGTTCATTAGTTGAATGTAATGCCATTATTTAATGATTTTTGACAGCTGCTACACCACAGAGGAGCCCCTCTCACCCTCCTCCACCACAGCGAGAGAGGACCCCACCTGCCCCTCCAACACCACCAGCCCAACTTCCAGAGTTAGAAGGTAGGTAAAATAAAAAGTGTAATTGGTGGACCTTCTGTCCTCAAAATATAAGCTAAATTTATGTTTTATCTTTTGTAGCTTCAACCGGCATGGAGGAGTTTTCCCCAGGACCATGGGAAGACCACTCAGTATGGCTGTCCAGTAAGTACAAACCCCAAACTGACCATGTGTGGCCTTCTCAGTGAGCAGTTCAAAGCAAAAAAAAAAGGATACAGATACATGTCACTTGAAAACTCGTACCAGTAGATATACCAAATATATATGACTTGCAATTGCTAAAGTAATCCAGGTGCTGTTTTGAAAGTTTAGAATATTTTTTGTGGGACAACCACCCCACGACCACTAATTATATTACTGTTTCCACCCCTGAAGATATCCCCACTGACTTTGAGGTGGAGGCAGCCTTACGCTGCTTTGACACCAGGCTCCATGTTGCCTCCCAGCTTATTTGCGGCCTGCAGCTGGAGCTCCAAAAGCTGCAGGCGATGATGGCCAGACGTCGTGAAAGGCCGGCGTAATTTTCTTTTTTTTACTTATTTATTTATTGTTGAAAGTTGCTATTTATTTTACTAAAATAGTGTGAAGAAGACAGGGCTGTCTGTTTAGGCCGGAGCCTCCAAAAATTGTGCATAGGCCAGAGCCCGCAATACTGTGAAGAAGACAGGGTGTCTGTTTAGGCCCGCTTGAGCCTCCAAAAAATTGCCCAAAGGCCATTTTTCTGTTTAAATGAACACAGGGTGTCTTCAGGACAAAGCTTTAATAAATTACGCACACTCCAGTTCCCGTATTACAGTAAGAGAAAAAGGCTTGGCTTGTTTGGACAACAAGCCTGTAAACATTCTACCTTGTAAAGATAGGCAGTGAAAATTATATATGGGCTTTTCATGGGTGCCACGGCCAGTAGTAGTAGGGGTCAGGGTATATCAGTAGAGAGTGATTAGTAAATACAACAAACTGCGGTGGATTATAACAATCTCCGCTAATGTAACTTGTAACAGGAGGCGGAGGTAGACAACAGTGTAACAATTTTATTTTTTAATTCCATTTTTTATTTTATTTTATTTTTTAAATATATATATATTTTTTGGGAGTAAAGGCTCCAAAACAAATTTAAGAATACTAAATAGAACTAATAACGGTGTATAACAACAGCTACTCGCCTGCTAAGTGCTAATGTAGAAAACATAGGCGGAGGTAGACAATAGTTTTTGGTTTTAAAAAAGGGTTTTGGTTTGGAGACTTCGGGTTCGCACAGCTCATGACACAAGATGTTTGGCATGCAACATTATGGGCCATAATCATCTGCCTCAGCATGAGGAGTATGAAAATCGGAGGTAATCCAGCCTTTATTCATTTTTATAAAGGTGTTTTTTTGCACACTGCCAGGTGACAGTTTGGTCTGTTTGGGTGTCACCACCCCCCCAGCTGTGCTAAAAACCCTCTCTGACATGACACTTGAGGCTGGGCAGGAAAGAAGCCCTAGT